>JAVKPL010001931.1:0-17650 GCA_032173675.1 Gastrolobium villosum | reverse complement strand
GTCGAAAAACATCATAAAATCAATTTGAATCCGTTTTCCGTAAAAAAACCTTCACAAAATTAATTTCTTCTGCATTTATTTTATTCATCCATTTTTTACGGATTTCATTTTCCGTCGAAAAACTTCACAAAATAAATTTCTTTTGCATTAATTTAATTCATCCATTTTCCACAAAATACATTTTTCGTCAAAAATCTTCGACGGAATCCATTTTCCGTCGAAAAACTTACAAAATCAATTTCTTTTGCATTTATTTTATTCATCCATTTTCGACGGAATCCGTTTTCCGTCGAAAAACTTCACAAAATCAATTTCTTTTTAATTTATTTTATTCATCCATTTTCGACGGAATTAATTTTCTGTCAAAAATCTTCGACGGAATCCATTTTCCGTCGAAAAACTTCACAAAATCAATTTCTTTTGCATTTATTTTATTCATCCGTTTTCGATGGAATTCATTTTCCGTCAAAAATCTTCGACAAAAACTCCATTTTTTTGCATTTATTTTATTCATCCATTTTCGACGGAATCATTTTTCTAAAAATCTTCGACGGAATCCGTTTTCCGTCGAAAAACTTCACCGAATCAATTTCTTTTGCATTTATTTTATTCATCAGATTTCGACGGAATTTGTCCAAAATCTTCGACAAAATCCATTTTCCGTCGAAAAATTCACAAAATCAATTTCTTTTGCATTTATTTTATTCTTCCATATTCGACGGAATCCGTTTTCCATCAAAAAACTTCACAATATTAATTTCTTTTGCCTTTATTTTATTCATCCATTTTCGACGGAATTCATTTTCCTTCAAAAAACTTCACAAAATTAATTTCTTTTGCATTTATTTTATTCATCCATTTTTGACGGAATTCATTTTCCGTCAAAAATCTTCTACGGAATCCATTTTCCGTCGAAAAACTTCACAAAATCAATTTCTTTTGCATTTATTTTATTCATCCATTTTCGATGGAATTCATTTTCCGTCAAAAATCTTCGACGGAATCCATTTTCCGTCGAAAAACTTCACTAAATCAATTTCTTTTGCATTTATTTTATTCATCCGTTTTCGATGGAATTCATTTTCCGTCAAAAATCTTCGACGGAATCCATTTTCTGTCAAGAATATTCTACGGAATCCGTTTTTCGTCGAAAAACTTCACAAAATCAATTTCTTTTGCATTTATTTTATTCATCCATTTTCGACGGAATTCATTTTCCGTCCAAAATCTTCGACGAAATCCATTTTCCGTCGAAAAACTTCACAAAATCAATTTCTTTTGCATTTATTTTATTCATCCGTTTTCGATGGAATTTATTTTCCGTCAAAAATCTTCGACGGAATCCATTTTCCATCAAAAATCTTCTACGGAATCCATTTTCCGTCGAAAAACTTCACAAAATCGATTTCTTTTTGCATTTATTTTATTCATCCGTTTTCGACGAAATACATTTTTCGTCAAAAATCTTCGACGGAATCCATTTTTCGTCGAAAAACATCATAAAATCAATTTGAATCCGTTTTCCGTAAAAAAACCTTCACAAAATTAATTTCTTCTGCATTTATTTTATTCATCCATTTTTTACGGATTTCATTTTCCGTCGAAAAACTTCACAAAATAAATTTCTTTTGCATTAATTTAATTCATCCATTTTCGACGGAATACATTTTTCGTCAAAAATCTTCAATGGAATCCATTTTCCGTCGAAAAACTTACAAAATCAATTTCTTTTGCATTTATTTTATTCATCCATTTTTGACGGAATCCGTTTTCCATCGAAAAACTTCACAAAACCAATTTCTTTTTGCATTTATTTTATTCATCCGTTTTCGACGAAATACATTTTTCGTCAAAAATCTTCGACGGAATCCATTTTTCGTCGAAAAACATCATAAAATCAATTTGAATCCGTTTTCCGTAAAAAAAACTTCACAAAATTAATTTCTTTTGCATTTATTTTATTCATCCATTTTCGACGGAATTCATTTTCCGTCAAAAATCTTCGACAAAATCCATTTTCCGTCGAAAAACTTTCAAAATCAATTTCTTTTGCATTTATTTTATTCATCCATTTTTGACGGAATCCGTTTTCCATCGAAAAACTTCACAAAATCAATTTCTTTTGCATTTATTTTATTCATCCATTTTCGACGGAATTCATTTTCCGTCCAAAATCCGTTTTCCTTCACAAAATCAATTTCTTTTGCATTTATTTTATTCATCCATTTTCGACGGATTTTTTTTTCCGTCGAAAAACTTCACAAAATCAATTTCTTTTGCATTTATTTTATTCATCCATTTTCGACGGAATCCGTTTTCCATCAAAAAACTTCACAATATTAATTTCTTTTGCCTTTATTTTATTCATCCATTTTCGACGGAATTCATTTTCCTTCAAAAAACTTCACAAAATTAATTTCTTTTGCATTTATTTTATTCATCCATTTTTGACGGAATTCATTTTCCGTCAAAAATCTTCTACGGAATCCATTTTCCGTCGAAAAACTTCACAAAATCAATTTCTTTTGCATTTATTTTATTCATCCATTTTCGATGGAATTCATTTTCCGTCAAAAATCTTCGACGGAATCCATTTTCCGTCGAAAAACTTCACTAAATCAATTTCTTTTGCATTTATTTTATTCATCCGTTTTCGATGGAATTCATTTTCCGTCAAAAATCTTCGACGGAATCCATTTTCTGTCAAGAATATTCTACGGAATCCGTTTTTCGTCGAAAAACTTCACAAAATCAATTTCTTTTGCATTTATTTTATTCATCCATTTTCGACGGAATTCATTTTCCGTCCAAAATCTTCGACGAAATCCATTTTCCGTCGAAAAACTTCACAAAATCAATTTCTTTTGCATTTATTTTATTCATCCGTTTTCGATGGAATTTATTTTCCGTCAAAAATCTTCGACGGAATCCATTTTCCATCAAAAATCTTCTACGGAATCCATTTTCCGTCGAAAAACTTCACAAAATCGATTTCTTTTTGCATTTAATTTATTCATCCGTTTTCGACGAAATACATTTTTCGTCAAAAATCTTCGACGGAATCCATTTTTCGTCGAAAAACATCATAAAATCAATTTGAATCCGTTTTCCGTAAAAAAAACTTCACAAAATTAATTTCTTCTGCATTTATTTTATTCATCCATTTTTGACGGAATTCATTTTCCGTCGAAAAACTTCACAAAATAAATTTCTTTTGCATTAATTTAATTCATCCATTTTCGACGGAATACATTTTCCGTCAAAAATCTTCAATGGAATCCATTTTCCGTCGAAAAACTTACAAAATCAATTTCTTTTGCATTTATTTTATTCATCCATTTTTGACGGAATCCGTTTTCCATCGAAAAACTTCACAAAACCAATTTCTTTTGCATTTATTTTATTCATCCATTTTCGACGAAATACATTTTTCGTCAAAAATCTTCGACGGAATCCATTTTTCGTCGAAAAACATCATAAAATCAATTTGAATCCATTTTCCGTAAAAAAAACTTCACAAAATTAATTTCTTTTGCATTTATTTTATTCATCCATTTTTGACATTCATTTTCCGTCGAAAAACTTCACAAAATAAATTTCTTTTGCATTAATTTAATTCATCCATTTTCGACGGAATACATTTTTCGTCAAAAATCTTCGACAGAACCCATTTTCCGTCGAAAAACTTCACAAAATCAATTTCTTTTCCTATTTATTTTATGCATCCATTTTTGACGGAATCCGTTTTCCATCGAAAAACTTCACAAAATCAATTTCTTTTGCATTTATTTTATTCATCCATTTTCGACGGAATCCGTTTTACGTAAAAAAAAATTCACAAAAATAATTTCTTTTGCATTTATTTTATTCATCCATTTTCGACGGAATTCATTTTCCGTCGAAAAACTTCACAAAACCAATTTCTTTTGCATTTATTTTATTAATCCGTTTTCGATGGAATTTGTTTTCCGTCGAAAAACTTCATAAAATCAATTTCTTTTGCATTTATTTTATTCATCCATTTTCGACGGAATCCGTTTTCCATCAAAAAATTTCACAATATCAATTTCTTTTGTATTTATTTTATTCATCCATTTTCGACGGAATTCATTTTCCGTAAAAAAAACTTCGCAAAATTAATTTCTTTTGCATTTATTTTATTCATCCATTTTCGATAGAATTCATTTTCCGTCAAAAATCTTCGACGGAATCCATTTTATGTCAAGAATATTCTACGGAATCCGTTTTTCATCGAAAAACTTCACAAAATCAATTTCTTTTGCATTTATTTTATTCATCCATTTTCGACGGATTTCATTTTCCGTCCAAAATCTTCGACGAAATCCATTTTCCTTCGAAAAACTTCACAAAATCAATTTCTTTTGCATTTATTTTATTCATCCGTTTTCGATGGAATTTATTTTCCGTCAAAAATCTTCGACGGAATCCATTTTCCATCAAAAATCTTCTACGGAATCCATTTTCCGTCGAAAAACTTCACAAAATCGATTTCTTTTTGCATTTATTTTATTCATCCGTTTTCGACGAAATACATTTTTCGCCAAAAATCTTCGACGGAATCCATTTTTCGTCGAAAAACATCATAAAATCAATTTGAATCCGTTTTCCGTAAATAAAACTTCACAAAATTAATTTCTTTTGCATTTATTTAATTCATCCATTTTTGACGGAATTCATTTTCCGTCGAAAAACATCACAAAATAAATTTCTTTTGCATTAATTTAATTTATCCATTTTCGACGGAATACATTTTTCGTCAAAAATCTTCGATGGAATCCATTTTCCGTCGAAAAAATTACAAAAAATTTCTTTTGCATGTATTTTATTCATCCATTTTTGACGGAATCCGTTTTCCATCGAAAAACTTCACAAAATCAATTTCTTTTGCATTTATTTTATTCATCCATTTTCGACGGAATCAGTTTTCCATCAAAAAATTTCACGATATCAATTTCTTGTGCGTTTATTTTATTCATCCATTTTCGACGGAATCCGTTTTACGTAAAAAAATTCACAAAATTAATTTCGTTTGCATTTATTTTATTCATCCATTTTCGACGGAATTCATTTTCCGTCGAAAAACTTCACAAAACCAATTTCTTTTGCATTTATTTTATTAATCCGTTTTCGATGGAATTTGTTTTCCGTCGAAAAACTTCATAAAATCAATTTCTTTTGCATTTATTTTATTCATCCATTTTCGACGGAATTCATTTTTCGTCGAAAAACTTCACAAAACCAATTTCTTTTGCATTTATTTTATTAATCTGTTTTCGAGGGAATTTGTTTTCCGTCAAAAAACTTCATAAAATCAATTTCTTTTCCATTTATTTTATTCATCCATTTTCGACGGAATCCGTTTTCCTTCAAAAAATTTCACAATATCAATTTCTTTTGCATTTATTTTATTCATCCATTTTTGACGAAATCCGTTTTACGTAAAAAAAACTTCACAAAATTAATTTCTTTTGCATTTATTTTATTAATCCGTTTTCGATGGAATTTGTTTTCCGTTGAAAAACTTCATAAAATCAATTTCTTTTGCATTTATTTTATTCATCCATTTTCGACGGAATCCGTTTTCCATCAAAAAATTTCACAATATCAATTTCTTTTGCATTTATTTTATTCATCCATTTTTGACGGAATCCGTTTTACGTAAAAAAAACTTCACAAAATTAATTTCTTTTGCATTTATTTTATTAATCCGTTTTCGATGGAATTTGTTTTCCGTCGAAAAACTTCATAAAATCAATTTCTTTTGCATTTATTTTATTCATCCATTTTCGACGGAATTCATTTTCCGTCCAAAATCTTCGACAGAATCCATTTTTCGTCGAAAAACTTCACAAAATCAATTTCTTTTGCATTTATTTTATTCATCCATTTTCGACGGAATCCGTTTTCCATCAAAAAACTTCACAATATCAATTTCTTTTGTCTTTATTTTATTCATCCATTTTCGACGGAATTCATTTTCCTTCAAAAAAACTTCACAAAATTAATTACTTTTGCATTTATTTTATTCATCCATTTTCGACGGAATTTCTACGGAATCCATTTTCCGTCGAAAAACTTCACAAAATCAATTTCTTTTGCATTTATTTTATTCATCCATTTTCGATGGAATTCATTTTCCGTAAAAAATCTTCGACGGAATCCATTTTCCGTCGAAAAACTTCACTAAATCAATTTCTTTTGCATTTATTTTATTCATCCGTTTTCGATAGAATTCATTTTCCGTCAAAAATCTTCGACGGAATCCATTTTCTGTCAAGAATATTCTACGGAATCCGTTTTTCATCGAAAAACTTCACAAAATCAATTTCTTTTGCATTTATTTTATTCATCCATTTTCGACGGAATTCATTTTCCGTCCAAAATCTTCGACGAAATCCATTTTCCTTCGAAAAACTTCACAAAATCAATTTCTTTTGCATTTATTTTATTCATCCGTTTTCGATGGAATTTATTTTCCGTCAAAACTCTTCGACGGAATCCATTTTCCATCAAAAATCTTCTACGGAATCCATTTTCCGTCGAAAAACTTCACAAAATCGATTTCTTTTTGCATTTATTTTATTCATCCGTTTTCGACGAAATACATTTTTCGCCAAAAATCTTCGACGGAATCCATTTTTCGTCGAAAAACATCATAAAATCAATTTGAATCCGTTTTCCGTAAAAAAAACTTCACAAAATAAATTTCTTTTGCATTAATTTAATTCATCCATTTTTGACGGAATACATTTTTCGTCAAAAAACATCACAAAATAAATTTCTTTTGCATTAATTTAATTTATCCATTTTCGACGGAATACATTTTTCGTCAAAAATCTTCGATGGAATCCATTTTCCGTCGAAAAAATTACAAAAAATTTCTTTTGCATTTATTTTATTCATCCATTTTTGACGGAATCCGTTTTCCATCGAAAAACTTCACAAAATCAATTTCTTTTGCATTTATTTTATTCATCCATTTTCGACGGAATCAGTTTTCCATCAAAAAATTTCACGATATCAATTTCTTGTGCGTTTATTTTATTCATCCATTTTCGACGGAATCCGTTTTACGTAAAAAAATTCACAAAATTAATTTCTTTTGCATTTATTTTATTCATCCATTTTCGACGGAATTCATTTTCCGTCGAAAAACTTCACAAAACCAATTTCTTTTGCATTTATTTTATTAATCCGTTTTCGATGGAATTTGTTTTCCGTCGAAAAACTTCATAAAATCAATTTCTTTTGCATTTATTTTATTCATCCATTTTCGACGGAATTCATTTTTCGTCGAAAAACTTCACAAAACCAATTTCTTTTGCATTTATTTTATTAATCTGTTTTCGAGGGAATTTGTTTTCCGTCAAAAAACTTCATAAAATCAATTTCTTTTCCATTTATTTTATTCATCCATTTTCGACGGAATCCGTTTTCCTTCAAAAAATTTCACAATATCAATTTCTTTTGCATTTATTTTATTCATCCATTTTTGACGGAATCCGTTTTACGTAAAAAAAACTTCACAAAATTAATTTCTTTTGCATTTATTTTATTAATCCGTTTTCGATGGAATTTGTTTTCCGTTGAAAAACTTCATAAAATCAATTTCTTTTGCATTTATTTTATTCATCCATTTTCGACGGAATTCATTTTTCGTCGAAAAACTTCACAAAACCAATTTCTTTTGCATTTATTTTATTAATCTGTTTTCGAGGGAATTTGTTTTCCGTTGAAAAACTTCATAAAATCAATTTCTTTTGCATTTATTTTATTCATCCATTTTCGACGGAATCCGTTTTCCATCGAAAAATTTCACAATATCAATTTCTTTTGCATTTATTTTATTCATCCATTTTTGACGGAATCCGTTTTACGTAAAAAAAACTTCACAAAATTAATTTCTTTTGCATTTATTTTATTCATCCATTTTCGACGGAATTCATTTTTCGTCGAAAAACTTCACAAAACCAATTTCTTTTGCATTTATTTTATTAATCCGTTTTCGATATAATTTGTTTTCCGTCGAAAAACTTCATAAAATCAATTTCTTTTGCATTTATTTTATTCATCCATTTTTGACGGAATCACAAAATTTTCCATCGAAAAACTTCACAAAATCTTTTGCATTTATTTTATTCTTTTGAAATTTTTCTTTTGCATTTATTTTATTCATCCATTTTCGACGGAATCAGTTTTCCATCAAAAAATTTCACAATATCAATTTCTTGTGCGTTTATTTTATTCATCCATTTTCGACGGAATCCGATTTACGTAAAAAAAATTCACAAAATTAATTTCTTTTGCATTTATTTTATTCATCCATTTTCGACGGAATTCATTTTCCGTCGAAAAACTTCACAAAACCAATTTCTTTTGCATTTATTTTATTAATCCGTTTTCGATGGAATTTGTTTTCCGTCGAAAAACTTCATAAAATCAATTTCTTTTGCATTTATTTTATTCATCCATTTTCGACGGAATTCATTTTTCGTCGAAAAACATCACAAAACCAATTTCTTTTGCATTTATTTTATTAATCCGTTTTCGAGGGAATTTGTTTTCCGTCAAAAAACTTCATAAAATCAATTTCTTTTCCATTTATTTTATTCATCCATTTTCGACGGAATTTTTCCTTCAAAAAATTTCACAATATCAATTTCTTTTGCATTTATTTTATTCATCCATTTTTGACGGAATCCGTTTTACGTAAAAAAAACTTCACAAAATTAATTTCTTTTGCTTTTATTTTATTAATCCGTTTTCGATGGAATTTGTTTTCCGTTGAAAAACTTCATAAAATCAATTTCTTTTGCATTTATTTTATTCATCCATTTTCAACGGAATCCGTTTTCCATCAAAAAATTTCACAATATCAATTTCTTTTGCATTTATTTTATTCATCCATTTTTGACGGAATCCGTTTTACGTAAAAAAAACTTCACAAAATTAATTTCTTTTGCATTTATTTTATTCATCCGTTTTCGATGGAATTTGTTTTCCGTCGAAAAACTTCATAAAATCAATTTCTTTTGCATTTATTTTATTCATCCATTTACGACGGAATTCATTTTCCGTCCAAAATCTTCGACAGAATCCATTTTTCGTCGAAAAACTTCACAAAATCAATTTCTTTTGCATTTATTTTATTCATCCATTTTCGACGGAATCCGTTTTCCATCAAAAAACTTCACAATATCAATTTCTTTTGTCTTTATTTTATTCATCCATTTTCGACGGAATTCATTTTCCTTCAAAAAAACTTCACAAAATTAATTACTTTTGCATTTATTTTATTCATCCATTTTCGACGGAATTCATTTTCCGTCAAAAATCGTCGACGAAATCCATTTTCTGCCAAAAAACTTCACAAAATCAATTTCTTTTGCATTTATTTTATTCATCCATTTTCGATGGAATTCATTTTCCGTAAAAAATCTTCGACGGAATCCATTTTCCGTCGAAAAACTTCACTAAATCAATTTCTTTTGCATTTATTTTATTCATCCGTTTTCGATAGAATTCATTTTCCGTCAAAAATCTTCGACGGAATCCATTTTCTGTCAAGAATATTCTAAATCCGTTTTTCATCGAAAAACTTCACAAAATCAATTTCTTTTGCATTTATTTTATTCATCCATTTTCGACGGATTTCATTTTCCGTCCAAAATCTTCGACGAAATCCATTTTCCTTCGAAAAACTTCACAAAATCAATTTCTTTTGCATTTATTTTATTCATCCGTTTTCGATGGAATTTATTTTCCGTCAAAACTCTTCGACGGAATCCATTTTCCATCAAAAATCTTCTACGGAATCCATTTTCCGTCGAAAAACTTCACAAAATCGATTTCTTTTTGCATTTATTTTATTCATCCGTTTTCGACGAAATACATTTTTCGCCAAAAATCTTCGACGGAATCCATTTTGCGTCGAAAAACATCATAAAATCAATTTGAATCCGTTTTCCGTAAATAAAACTTCACAAAATTAATTTCTTTTGCATTTATTTAATTCATCCATTTTTGACGGAATTCATTTTCCGTCGAAAAACATCACAAAATAAATTTCTTTTGCATTAATTTAATTCATCCATTTTCGACGGAATACATTTTTCGTCAAAAATCTTCGATGGAATCCATTTTCCGTCGAAAAAATTACAAAAAATTTCTTTTGCATTTATTTTATTCATCCATTTTTGACGGAATCCGTTTTCCATCGAAAAACTTCACAAAATCAATTTCTTTTGCATTTATTTTATTCATCCATTTTCGACGGAATCAGTTTTCCATCAAAAAATTTCACAATATCAATTTCTTGTGCGTTTATTTTATTCATCCATTTTCGACGGAATCCGTTTTACGTAAAAAAATTCACAAAATTAATTTCTTTTGCATTTATTTTATTCATCCATTTTCGACGGAATTCATTTTCCGTCGAAAAACTTCACAAAACCAATTTCTTTTGCATTTATTTTATTAATCCGTTTTCGATGGAATTTGTTTTCCGTCGAAAAACTTCATAAAATCAATTTCTTTTGCATTTATTTTATTCATCCATTTTCGACGGAATTCATTTTTCGTCGAAAAACTTCACAAAACCAATTTCTTTTGCATTTATTTTATTAATCTGTTTTCGAGGGAATTTGTTTTCCGTCGAAAAACTTCATAAAATCAATTTCTTTTGCATTTATTTTATTCATCCATTTTCGACGGAATCCGTTTTCCATCAAAAAATTTCACAATATCAATTTCTTTTGCATTTATTTTATTCATCCATTTTTGACGGAATCCGTTTTACGTAAAAAAAACTTCACAAAATTAATTTCTTTTGCATTTATTTTATTCATCCGTTTTCGATGGAATTTGTTTTCCGTCGAAACACTTCATAAAATCAATTTCTTTTGCATTTATTTTATTCATCCATTTTCGACGGAATTCATTTTCCGTAGAAAAACTTCACAAAACCAATTTCTTTTGCATTTATTTTATTAATCCGTTTTCGATGGAATTTGTTTTCAATTTCTTTTGTCGAAAAACTTCATAAAATCAATTTCTTTTGCATTTATTTTATTCATCCATTTTCGACGGAATTCATTTTTCGTCGAAAAACTTCACAAAACCAATTTCTTTTGCATTTATTTTATTAATCTGTTTTCGAGGGAATTTGTTTTCGGTCGAAAAACTTCATAAAATCAATTTCTTTTGCATTTATTTTATTCATCCATTTTTGACGGAATCCGTTTTCCATCGAAAAACTTCACAAAATCAATTTCTTTTGCATTTATTTTATTCATCCATTTTCGACGGAATCAGTTTTCCATCAAAAAATTTCACAATATCAATTTCTTGTGCGTTTATTTTATTCATCCATTTTCGACGGAATCCGTTTTACGTAAAAAAAATTCACAAAATTAATTTCTTTTGCATTTATTTTATTCATCCATTTTCGACGGAATTCATTTTCCGTCGAAAAACTTCACAAAACCAATTTCTTTTGCATTTATTTTATTAATCCGTTTTCGATGGAATTTGTTTTCCGTCGAAAAACTTCATAAAATCAATTTCTTTTGCATTTATTTTATTCATCCATTTTCGACGGAATTCATTTTTCGTCGAAAAACATCACAAAACCAATTTCTTTTGCATTTATTTTATTAATCTGTTTTCGAGGGAATTTGTTTTCCGTCGAAAAACTTCATAAAATCAATTTCTTTTCCATTTATTTTATTCATCCATTTTCGACGGAATCCGTTTTCCATCAAAAAATTTCACAATATCAATTTCTTTTGCATTTATTTTATTCATCCATTTTTGACGGAATCCGTTTTCCGTCGAAAAACTTCATAAAATCAATTTCTTTTGCATTTATTTTATTCATCCATTTTCGACGGAATTCATTTTCCGTCGAAAAACTACAGAAAACCAATTTCTTTTGCATTTATTTTATTAATCCATTTTTGACGGAATCCGTTTTACGTAAAAAAAACTTCACAAAATTAATTTCTTTTGCATTTATTTTATTAATCCGTTTTCGATGGAATTTGTTTTCCGTCGAAACACTTCATAAAATCAATTTCTTTTGCATTTATTTTATTCATCCATTTTCGACGGAATTCATTTTCCGTCGAAAAACATCACAAAACCAATTTCTTTTGCATTTATTTTATTAATCCGTTTTCGATGGAATTTGTTTTCCGTCGAAAAACTTCATAAAATCAATTTCTTTTGCATTTATTTTATTCATCCATTTTCGACGGAATTCATTTTTCGTCGAAAAACTTCACAAAACCAATTTCTTTTGCATTTATTTTATTAATCTGCTTTCGAGGGAATTTGTTTTCGGTCGAAAAACTTCATAAAATCAATTTCTTTTGCATTTATTTTATTCATCCATTTTTGACGGAATCCGTTTTCCATCGAAAAACTTCACAAAATCAATTTCTTTTGCATTTATTTTATTCATCCATTTTCGACGGAATCAGTTTTCCATCAAAAAATTTCACAATATCAATTTCTTGTGCGTTTATTTTATTCATCCATTTTCGACGGAATCCGTTTTACGTAAAAAAAATTCACAAAATTAATTTCTTTTGCATTTATTTTATTCATCCATTTTCGACGGAATTCATTTTCCGTCGAAAAACTTCACAAAACCAATTTCTTTTGCATTTATTTTATTCATCCGTTTTCGATGGAATTTGTTTTCCGTCGAAAAACTTCATAAAATCAATTTCTTTTGCATTTATTTTATTCATCCACTTTCGACGGAATTCATTTTTCGTCGAAAAACATCACAAAACCAATTTCTTTTGCATTTATTTTATTAATCTGTTTTCGAGGGAATTTGTTTTCCGTCGAAAAACTTCATAAAATTAATTTCTTTTCCATTTATTTTATTCATCCATTTTCGACGGAATCCGTTTTCCATCAAAAAATTTCACAATATCAATTTCTTTTGCATTTATTTTATTCATCCACTTTTGACGGAATCCGTTTTACGTAAAAAAAACTTCACAAAATTAATTTCATCAATTTTATTAATCCGTTTTCGATGGAATTTGTTTTCCGTCGAAAAACTTCATAAAATCAATTTCTTTTGCATTTATTTAATTCATCCATTTTCAACGGAATCCGTTTTCCATCAAAAAATTTCACAATATCAATTTCTTTTGCATTTATTTTATTCATCCATTTTTGACGGAATCCGTTTTACGTAAAAAAACTTCACAAAATTAATTTCTTTTGCATTTATTTTATTAATCCGTTTTCGATGGAATTTGTTTTCCGTCGAAACACTTCATAAAATCAATTTCTTTTGCATTTATTTTATTCATCCATTTTCGACGGAATTCATTTTTCGTCGAAAAACTTCACAAAACCAATTTCTTTTGCATTTATTTTATTAATCTGTTTTCCAGGGAATTTGTTTTCGGTCGAAAAACTTCATAAAATCAATTTCTTTTGCATTTATTTTATTCATCCATTTTTGACGGAATCCGTTTTCCATCAAAAAATTTCACAATATCAATTTCTTTTGCATTTATTTTATTCATCCATTTTTGACGGAATCCGTTTTACGTAAAAAAAACTTCACAAAATTAATTTATTTTGCATTTATTTTATTAATCCGTTTTCGATGGAATTTGTTTTCCGTCGAAACACTTCATAAAATCAATTTCTTTTGCATTTATTTTATTCATCCATTTACGACGGAATTCATTTTCCGTCGAAAAACTTCACAAAACCAATTTCTTTTGCATTTATTTTATTAATCCATTTTTGACGGAATCCGTTTTACGTAAAAAAAACTTCACAAAATTAATTTCTTTTGCATTTATTTTATTCATCCGTTTTCGATGGAATTTGTTTTCCGTCGAAAAACTTCATAAAATCAATTTCTTTTGCATTTATTTTATTCATCCATTTTCGACGGAATTCATTTTCCGTCGAAAAACTTCACAAAACCAATTTCTTTTGCATTTATTTTATTAATCCGTTTTCGATGGAATTTGTTTTCCGTCGAAAAACTTCATAAAATCAATTTCTTTTGCATTTATTTTATTCATCCATTTTCGACGGAATTCATTTTCCGTCGAAAAACTTCACAAAATCAATTTCTTTTGCATTTATTTTATTAATCTGTTTTCGAGGGAATTTGTTTTCCGTCGAAAAACTTCATAAAATCAATTTCTTTTGCATTTATTTTATTCATCCATTTTCGACGGAATCCGTTTTCCATCAAAAAATTTCACAATATCAATTTCTTTTGCATTTATTTTATTCATCCATTTTTGACGGAATCCGTTTTACGTAAAAAAAACTTCACAAAATTAATTTCTTTGGCATTTATTTTATTAATCCGTTTTCGATGGAATTTGTTTTCCGTCGAAAAACTTCATAAAATCAATTTCTTTTATATTTATTTTATTCATCCATTTTCGACGGAATTCATTTTCCGTCGAAAAACTTCACAAAACCAATTTCTTTTGCATTTATTTTATTAATCCGTTTTCGATGGAATTTGTTTTCCGTCGAAAAACTTCATAAAATCAATTTCTTTTGCATTTATTTTATTCATCCATTTTCGACGGAATCCGTTTTCCATCAAAAAATTTCACAATATCAATTTCTTTTGCATTTATTTTATTCATCCATTTTCGACGGAATTCATTTTCCGTCAAAAAAACTTGACAAAATTAAGTTCTTTTGCATTTATTTTATTCATCCATTTTCGACGGAATTCGTTTTCCGTCGAAAAAATTCACAAAATAAATTTCTTTTGCATTAATTTAATTCATCCATTTTCGACAGAATAGATTTTTCGTCAAAAATCTTCGACGGAATCCATTTTCCGTCGAAAAACATACAAAATCAATTTCTTTTGCATTTATTTTATTCATCCATTTTCGACAGAATCCGTTTTCCATCGAAAAACTTCACAAAATCAATTTCTTTTGCATTTATTTTATTCATCCGTTTTCGATGGAATTCATTTTCCGTCAAAAATCTTCGACGGAATCCATTTTCTGTCAAGTATCTTCTACGGAATCCGTTTTCCGTCGAAAAACTTCACAAAATAAATTTCTTTTGCATTAATTTAATTCATCCATTTTCGACGGAATACATTTTTCGTCAAAAATCTTCGACGGAATCCATTTTCCGTCGAAAAACTTACAAAATCAATTTCTTTTGCATTTATTTTATTCATCCATTAATTTTCGACGGAATCCGTTTTCCATCGAAAAACCTCACAAAATCAATTTCTTTTGCATTTATTTTATTCATCCATTTTCGACGGAATTCGTTTTCCGTCGAAAAACTTCAAAAAATAAATTTCTTTTGCATTAATTTTATTCATCCATTTTCGACGGAATACATTTTCCGTCAAAAATATTTGACGGAATCCATTTTCCGTTGAAAAACTTCACAAAATCAATTTCTTTTGCATTTATATTTTTCAACCATTTTCGACGGAATCCGTTTTCCGTCGAAAAACTTTACAAAATCAATTTCTTTTCCAATTTATTTTATTCATCCGTTTTTGACGGAATTCGTTTTCCTTCCAAAAATCTTCGACGGAATTCGTTTTCCTTCCAAAAATCTTCGACGGATTTCCATTTTCTGTCGAAAGACTTCACAAAATCAATTTCTTTTGCATTTATTTTATTCATCCGTTTTCATGGAATTCATTTTCCTTCAAAAATCTTCGACGGAATCCATTTTTCGTCGAAAAACTTCACAAAATCAATTTCTTTTGCATTTATTTTATTCATCCATTTTCGACGGAATTCATTTTCCATCAAAAATCTTCGACGGAATCCATTTTCCGTTCGAAAAACTTCACAAAATCAATTTCTTTTGCATTTATTTTATTCTTCCGTTTTCGATGGAATTCATTTTCCGTCAAAAATCTTCGACGGAATCCATTTTCTGTCAAGAATCTTCTACGGAATCCGTTTTCCGTCGAAAAACTTCACAAAATCAATTTCTTTTGCATTTATTTTATTCATCCATTTTCGACGGAATTCATTTTCCGTCCAAAACCTTCGTCGGAATCCATTTTCCGTCGAAAAACTTCACAAAATCAAATTCTTTTGCATTTATTTTATTCATCCATTTTCGACGGAATCCGTTTTCCATCAAAAAAATTCACAATATCAATTTCTTTTGCGTTTATTTTATTCATCCATTTTCGACGGAATCCGTTTTCCATAAAAAAAACTTCACAGAATCCATTTTCGACGGAATTCCTTTTCCGTCAAAAATCTTCGACAGAATCCATTTTCCGTCGAAAAACTTCATAAAACTAATTTCTTTTGCATTTATTTTATTAATCCGTTTTCGATGAATTTGTTTTCCGTCAAAAATTTCTTAAAATCAATTTCTTTTGCATTTATTTTATTCATACATTTTCGACGGAATCCGTTTTCCATCAAAAAATTTCACAATATCAATTTCTTTTGCATTTATTTTATTCATCCATTTCCGACGGAATTCGTTTTCCGTCAAAAAAACTTCACAAAATTAATTTCTTTTGCATTTATTTTATTCATCTATATTCGACGAAATTCATTTTCCGCCGAAAAACTTCACAAAATAAATTTCTGTTGCATTAATTTAATTCATCCATCTTCGACGGAACACATATTTCGTCAAAAATCTTCGACGGAATCCATTTTCCGTCGAAAAACTTACAAAATCAATTTCTTTTGCGTTTATTTTATTCATCCTTTTTCGACGTAATCCGTTTTCCATCGAAAAACTTTACAAAATCAATTTCTTTTGCATTTATTTTATTCATCCATTTTCGACGGAATTTATTTTTCGTCAAAAATGTTCGACGGAATCCATTTTCCGTCGAAAAACTTCACAAAATCAATTTCTTTTGCATTTATTTTATTCATCCGTTTTCGATGGAATTCATTTTCCGACAAAAATCTTCGACAGAATCCAATTTCAATCAAAAATCATCGACGGAAAACATTTTCCGTCGAAAAACTTCGCAAAATTGATTTCTTTTGCCTTTATTTTATTCATCCGTTTTCGACGGAATTTGTTTTCCGTCGAAAAACTTCACAAAATCAATTTCTTTTGCATTTATTTTATTCATCCGTTTTCGACGGATACATTTTTCGTCAAAAATCTTCGACGGAATCCATTTTTCGTCGAAAAACTTCGTAAAATCTATTTCTTTTGCATTTATTTTATTCATCCACTTTCGACGAAATCCGTTTTCCATCAAAAAATTTCACAATATCAATTTCTTTTGCATTTATTTTATTCATCCATCTTTGACGAAATCCATTTTCCGTCAAAAATCTTCGACGGAATCCATTTTCCGTCGAAAAACTTCACAAAATCAATTTATTTTGCATTTATTTTATTCATCCGTTTTCGATGGAATTCATTTTCCGTCAAAAATCTTCGACGAAATCCATTTTCTGTCAAGAATCTTCTACGGAATCCATTTTCCGTCGAAAAACTTCACAAAAACCAATTTCTTTTGCATTTATTTTATTTATCCATTTTCGACGGAATTCATTTTCCGTCCAAAATCTTCGACGGAATCCAATTTCAATCAAAAATCTTCGACGGAAAACATTTTCCGTCGAAAAACTTCACAAAATCG
>JAVKPL010001930.1:0-17345 GCA_032173675.1 Gastrolobium villosum | reverse complement strand
AGGATTTTGATCCTCAGAATATCCCCAACTATTAGATCGATCAATTCTAACAAAGGGAATATCAAATTCGCACAGAGTAATGATAAAGATAATTATATAAATCAAAAACCATAAACCAATCCTTCGTATCAAGGGTTCACATATGGCTCGTGACCCTGACTACAATAAAAATGATCTAGCCGATCAACATACTGATCGCTGATCTAAAATTCAACATAAACTAAAAATAAAATAGAAAGAAAAAGATGAAGAAGATGAAGAACGAAGAACGCGAAGAACTCCACAGCTCCCCTTTCTTCTCCCGGTCCAGATCTGAATGGATGGAATGGTGGAGGACCACCCTTTTTATACTTGAGTTTCTGGGCGTGGTCCATGTGATGTTGCGTGTATAGATAAGGATGACACTTCAGCGTGATGTAATGCTGACAATGCATCCTATCTTTATTTGCTGCAGTGCCAGCTGTGCTTTGACTCAGCGCTTTGATTGCAGATTCTTTCCTTAATTGCTTCAGCGCTAAATGAGGATAGTTTGAAATGTTATGTAATGAGCTTTAAATGCTGATCCTTGTGATGTTCCTCTCAAAGTGTCTAGATCTGCCTCCCAATTTCTGAGTTCCACCTTCGGGTTTTGTGAAGAGTTCTATTTACAAGACTTTTTTTTCTTCGCACAGCACAATAATTCTTTCCCGAAAATGTCGTAAAACGTATAACTGAAGATTTAATTAAAACTTATTACGTAACTGAAGAATTAAATTAAAACTTATTACGTAACGTAAGAATTTAATTAAAACCAGTTTTGAATTCAAATTTTGAATTCAAATTTTGAATTCAAAATTTCACTTCTTTTTCCTGTAAAAATACAACTAAAATGTGCATATTATTGACATACAAAGAATTAACATAATTAGCAAATATGTATTTAAATTGCTCTCTTATGACTCAATTCTTG
Organism: Gastrolobium villosum; assembly: GCA_032173675.1. Taxonomy (NCBI): domain Eukaryota; kingdom Viridiplantae; phylum Streptophyta; class Magnoliopsida; order Fabales; family Fabaceae; genus Gastrolobium; species Gastrolobium villosum. The sequence continues at coordinate 16,396 of JAVKPL010001930.1, read as the reverse complement.
TCAATTTTAACACAGAAAAATCACACTTGCCAGAGGCACATCAAACCATTCCCAGATTTAAACGTTGCTGTCCCCAGCAATGTAAAAGACTTAATCTAAGAAATATTCACTTAATCCAACATAACAATCATAGACACTATCAGATACAATATGCCATGCATGCCTGACTCAATATCATGAACTTCCAATAATGCCATCAGCTTCTTAAATATACAAGTCTACATTGATTACCCCTCACACAGATAAATAATGTTCACTCAACACTCAGTGTTTAAGGGTATCATGCGCACTCAATTACTCAAAGCTATAACACTACCATATGCTTGATTATATTCTCAAAAATTCTTAAAATTGAAGAATCAAACACATGCATCAATTGATCAAAAGGACTTCTCAGGTTGTAATTTGGCCAGGGTAATAGGTAGGAAAATTTGGATAGTAGATCAAACAACCAAGAGATTGAAAACTGATATTATTTCACTTTAACAGATTCAATCAATTGTTTTGCTCCTGTAACATTCCCACAGAATTTCGGGAATTAATTCCTTTTAACCACCTTTTATTCTTTTCCCTTTTCTTGCTTTCTTTTCTTTTTCTCTTTTTCATTTTGCCCTTTCTCTTTTTCTTTTTTTTTTCTTTTTTTTTTTTTTAGGGCATAGATGACTTTTTTTTTTTTTTCATCCCTTAATTACTTGACCATTGTGGAGCTTACCTTCAGGCTCAAAGGGCTAGCAAGGAAAATCTCATACAGGTGAGTTATTTTGGCCAATAGCAAATAAGAACAAAATGCCTTTATCATATCAATCAATGCATGCATCACAGAGAAACAAATCAAGTTCTAGAGTATTACAACAATGAGGCCTCTCAACAAAAGTTTCAGTGTTTAGGCTCAAAACCTCACAGCTATGGTATCAATGCAGACTCAAGAAAATTGACTTCAGACATTATCAGAATTCACAATCTTAACTCAGACAAACGAGCAATCATGCAATCCAATTATGCCTATGCAATGTGGATAGAAGCGGAAGGACAACTAAGGTGGTTAATTGTGGCAGTAGATTATTTCACAAAATGGATAGAAGCGGAACCAGTAGCTACTATCACTTCTGCCAGAATCCGGAAATTTTTTGAGAAAAGCATAATTTCCAGGTTCGGGATACCAGCTGAATTGGTAACAGACAATGGAACCCAGTTTACGGACAAAGGCTTCCAACAATTGATGCAGGACTTTCATGTCAAGCACCGCTTCGCTTCCGTCGAACACCCACAGTCGAATGGACAGGCTGAGGCTGCTAACAAGATAATTATGGAAGGACTTAGGAAACGTATGAACGACGCCCAAGGAAGCTGGGTCCAACAGTTACACTTCGTTCTGTGGGGATACAGAACCAGTACCCAGACTTCAACAGGAGAAACTCCTTTCAGATTGACATATGGCTGTGAGGCTATGATTCCAGTTGAAGTCGGAGAAGCCTCTTGGAGGCGGATGAATGCTATAAAGCAAGGCGAGCAGCAAAACAGCAAAATGCTCACCGCCGAGTTAGATCTCATTGAGGAAACTCGTATTCTAGCTCATTGTCGAGACATCACGGCCAAACAACAGATGGCGGCCAAGCATGATAAAAAGGTACGACCTAGAAGCTTTGAGATCAATGATTTAGTTCTCAGAAGGGCAGACGTCGGTAACCGCAACGCAAAAGAAGGCAAGCTAGCAGCTAATTGGGATGGTCCTTACCGAATTAGAAGCAAACTCGGAAAAGGAGCATACGTCCTCGAAACAATTGAGGGCAAACCAATTAAAAGAACATGGAACGCGGACAAACTCGGACATATTATAGTTGAACAATTCTCATCTATTATATAATAAAGTTATCCTCTACTAGGGACTTTGTTTTAAAGCCAAATATGCTGGCATCTTTATATTACTCGAACAATTAAATAAATGAGGATTTATTTCTTATTTAAGATTTACTCCTATTTGTTATTGATGTCGAATTCTCACCAAGTCAGGAAATGCAATCTGCTAACGATGACCCTGATCAGGTCAAAGTTACCTTTCACCCTTTGCCTGCAGAAGGGGAGGGGTAGGTGTTACGATTGCTTCTGCCTTGGAAAGCTTCACATAGACGTTTTTGATCTATGTATATGCCGGTTTAGTTTGCATAACAAACCCAACAAAATGCGTCATAAATAAAATGACAAAATCGGAATCCGTCAAAAATGCTCCAACCTTGGCCAGGTTGTTTAAACAAAAATAGCTGACGAAAGTCAAAAGCTAAAAATATTATATAAAATCGGATGCACATTCGTACATGTTCATTACAAGAAAGACTTAAGAAGTCTAGAAATCAAATTTACAAAAATTAGGAAGAGGGGGGGGGGGACACGTGTTGACCTCTTTGCCCTTTTCTTCCACAGAGCGATCCTCACTGGGGTTGGCCGAATCGCAAGGCGGAGACTCTGGAGGACATCCAACGATAGCACCATCGCTCACATAGGCTTGTGGATGGATGCCACGTATGGAGAACTGCAGCCCGGGATTCACAACCCGCAATTGGCAAAGGGCATTCTCGAACGAACCCGTTATGGCTTTTTCGAGTTCCCCCCTATAAGCTTGGGCAAGGGACTCGGATTCCTCCAGCTTCGCCTCCAGATTCTCAAAATTCTGCTTAATAGCTGTCAACGACTTATGATTAAAGTCATGCACAGTCTTAAGGTCCTTGAAATCCTTCTGGGCCTTGGCCAAAGCTTCCCTGGTGGAAGAGAGATCCTCCGTCAACTTCCCTCCTTCCGTCTTCTCCTTCGCCAGCGCATCTTTGACCTCTTTCAACTCGGTCAGGAGCTTCGACTTCTCTGCCAGGAGCTTCGATTTCTCTCCTTGGCAAGCAGCCAAGTCGTTGTAGGTCTGAAGATAATTTTTCTTCAGAGACAGCAAAGGTCGGACCATACCCGACATCTTCATACACCCAACCTCCATATCTTCCAGCTCTTTGATTTGCGCAGCTGTGAAAGGAGAAGAGTTAAAAAATATCTCTGGCGGGCAGATGGCTTCGCGGAGAGGAGTGGTGAGACCGGATTTCCACAACACGTGTTTGGAAATCCCAGCAGAAGGAGGGGGCATGATGACAGCTGGGGTCACCGCTGGAACATCCGGAATGCTCTTATCCGGTTTTCCCTTGGGCTTCTCCACAGTCTTGGGCTTTTCAGCAGCAGGTTTCTTAGGCTGCTCATCGACAGCCTTCCGCTTTTTGCTAGGCGGATCTGCAGTTTTGGCAGCAGCTTTGGCAGCAGCACCTCGACCCAAAACGGATAACCAACTAGGTTGGTCAGTTTTCTTACTGGTTTGATCCTCTTGAGCCTGACCCACCATATCTGGAACTAAAAAAAAAAAAAAGAAACAAGTGTTAGGTACGGCAGCAAAAAATTTCAGGAGAAAATTAAAATGCAAAAATGAACATACTTAATTCCAGGTCAAGCTCCTCTTGAGATTTGTAAATCAACGAGGCAACACTGGCAGGCTGTCGGGTTCTCAGGTAACTCCCAATAGCGATAGCCGTATTGATATCCGAAGGGCTCAACTCGGATTCATTAAAACGGTAACTTGCGGGGGGAAACCGGAAGTGATCAAATGACCAGCATAAAGGGAACTTTCCCTCTACATCCTCAGTCCCGCAGTTATTAAGAAACCACACCTCCTTTTCAGGATGGGAGGAAACTTTGAAAAACTGATCCTTAAAATGCTTAAAGGAGTCAGTGTAAACTCGGAATAACCTGCGGCCTGGGACTCCGCGGACGGTGACCCATCCCTTCCGTTCAGGAGGTTCGCGACCAGTGCGGCAGGATACAACTTGGAAAAAATAGAAAAAGACACAAACTGACGGGACAAGCGTCAGATACGCGCAAAAACGTTCAAAAGCTTTTACGAAACCCCAGCCATTGGGGTGGAGTTGGGTGGGACATATGTGCAAATGGTTAAGAATTTCCATCTGAAACTCGGTCAGAGGAAATCGAACACCGAGTTGTGTTATCACATCTCGATAAAAAAAGAAAGAGCAGGGCTCATTCTCTGCCCCTCCAGAACACACGGGTTCATCTTCGGAGGGCGGGCAAATATCATAATTTTCCAGTTGCCCAACAGGAAGACCAGCCACGTCATCAGAATTCATTCCGGACGTGGTATTTAAAACCTCATATGTTACCCAGGGGAATTGAGCAACTAAGGAGGAAGGAGGAGACTCGAAACACGACTCGCTCGAACCCGACTCATCTACATCTTCAGGAACACATGCCATTAAAACCTAGAAATAAAAAGCAAACAAAAAGGGGATCAGAAAAGGATGGATATACCTGAAATAAAAGTGCTATCAGATGAATCACTAGATGACGACGAGGACGGGTCAGAAATTGTGATTGGTTCGTTAACTCGCCCGGATAAAGGAGTAGGAATTGGAATGCTCCCATGACGACAACTATCAAGGGTAGATTCTGCTAAAGAGCTACATCCCTGCTGGACGAGTTGAGAGCTCAGATAAACACAGGAGAAACAAGGGCCATCTTGGGGAACAGGAAGAGAAGGGCGAGAATTCCCAAGGCCAGAACTCATAAGTTTGGGACTTTCTGGTAAAGAAAGGGAAAGATTGGGCGATGGAACCCGGATAGAATATGGAACCCGGGGTTGGGAGGATACACGGTCTCTTCGACCACGGTCTCCTCGACCACCTTTGCGAGGTTTCGAACCACGGTGCCCACGAACCATGGCTTGCCGTTCCTCCTCTGCGGTCCTGGGAATCCCCCAAAGCCAGTAACGGGCACCAGGAGGAATGCGTCCTAACAAATTGGAATTCACGTCAACCTCCTGGACGCACCGCAAAACAGGGAAGGAGGTTTTCTTCCTTCCCATTTTTTCGTTAAGAAAATTAAGGTCAGAAGAAGTTGCTTCTTTAACAGGAAATCACGTTTCAGGAAAGCGAGGAAGATGTTAAAGCTACGAAGAGAAAGAAAATGCAAGCAGAAGTAAACAAACACAAAATACCTGATTATGGAAATGCAAGTAGATGAAAGGAGCAGCAAATGAAATCACCGTAAACAGCAGGAGCTTAGAAACGATGGCTGAGCAAATAACAAAGGAATTGACAGAGAAAAATAGAAACTGCAGAATAAAAAGAGCACCACAGGAAGGCCAAGGAGCAGGGATAATATGGTCATTCCAAAGGTATAGTTGTTTACAAATGCCAAAAACCGCGCGTAACGGGCAAAACAACGTGGGAGTGCTAAAGGCGCAGCCACCCCATCGCCGCAAAAGGCAATGATTCGACACACTAAAATGATGACACTCATAAATGCGCACGATAAACAAGACTGCAGGAAGTAGCTGCAGCACGCAAAGGCACGCGAGCCATGACACGTGGCCAGACGTGCATAAAAAGAGAGAGATTGACCGAGATCTGAAAAGAAACACAAACAAGCGTAATCGACAAGCTATTCCGGGTTATATCATCCGCATTCTCAGACATCCAGGCAACCCGAAATATCGGATAACCTGGCTGGGGGGCAACTGTTATGGATCTGTACCATATACCCGGGCAACTGTTATGGATCTGTACTTCAGGAACCCGGTAAGAAGGCCCAAACCGAAGGAGCCCATCCCCCTCAACCCGGAAATTACCAACGAATATTCCCTATTCAAATATCGGAAACGGGCTGTAGTTATGAAGACGTGATGACGTTATGTAACCTCTAATAACGGCCGACGAAGCATTGATGATCCCACGTCACTACAGCTCAGCCACACCAATTCAAATCGGAGGCAGCCCCTATAAATAGGAGGGCTCCTCAACAGAACAAGATACCTGATTTTCAATACACACCACACACTATCATTATATTCATATACTCTGCAGTGATCAAGCAAGGCATAGGGATATCTCTTCAATAGATACCCCTGGTCAAGGCTATACGATCCAAATCGATCAATCAACCCAACAAAGGTTGAACATCTCTGTCCATAGGACAGAACACAATTCAATTTAATTCATGATTCGATTCAATTTCTTAGTTATTTTGCACACCGGATCCATTACTTTTCCATCAAAATTTTAATCCTCTTTTAAATTGTCAAACAAATTATATATAATAGAAGGGCAATTGTGTAAATGCAAGAAAGTCTAAAGAGTGAACTGTAAATATTGGAGCAGCAGCAGACGCAGTAAAAGATAGCATATAGAATGGCAACGCGTGGAAAGGTTCGCGGAATGTGTGGGATTGACTTTCAAAAAGGTTTGTTTTGGCTGTATATGAATTTTCATTTTTCCTAATAAATGCTAAGATGGCAGTATACGGAAGTTAGAAATGCTTTCCTTTCTTTCTCTGTCGTCTTTCGCCACGTTCAAATCATCGAACATGAAGACATAAATAAGACATTGCAATTGTATCCAAAAAAAATAAAATAAGACATTGCAATTGCTGAAATACTGGGCCAACTAAAGGCAAAATAGAGGATAAGTTTATCATGTCCTTAGATTATTCAGAGAAAACGAGCTCAATTTTTGTTATATTTCTTCTTTTTGATCGAGGACGGTGACACATAGATAGAAAAAAAAAAGTTTTTTTTTTTACCTTTTTGGTTCAAAAATTTAAAAGTTTGATCGGATTTAATTTTTGATCAAACTTATTATCGTACTAATAGAAAATGACATGATTCAATGACATTTTTTTTTATATAATCCGGAGGTATCCCTATTTAACCTCCTTCAGTCACCTTGCCCTCGGGGTATGGTCCTGTAGGCTAGCCCCTCATTGGTACAGCGGGTGCATTGAGCTTCGCTACCGGAAGAAGGATGAGACTAATCCCCCAACCGAAAAAGGAGACACGTTCCTCCTCTGGCCCCTAAAGATTTTCCAAGAATTTGCTTGAGGCAGGGTTTGAACCCCTGACTCAAGCAAACCCTTGGGAACTCAGTTGCCAATTGAGCTACCTTTGGGGGTTTCAATGACATGTTTGATCGAACAAGGACACATTACATTTGATGCTGTGATCAGTCGTGTCAAAGTCCATAAGAGAAGTCTCTGCATCAGACGTGTTTGACCCAAAAATGGTGTTCAATGTAACGTCAGACATGAAAAATGGCATTGTGCATGTCGCTTCTAAGCGCGGTACATACAATGTTGTGTTTCTGTCTATATATTTCTCATGTTGTCCCCTTTCTCCTTACCCCGGTCAACCATTCTCTCACGTCTCTCACGGTTCAAAATCTTCCCACATACCTCTCTGTTTCATTCTTTGTTTACCCAACCTCTCTGTTTCGTTCTCGGTTAATTTACCCCGTCATTATCCACTTGTGCTTCATCTCTTCAAGCTATTTTGCACCATTTTTGCTTCATTCTTCATTCCAAGTAAGCATGATTTTAGATATTTTTTACTTTATTTGGTTAACTTAAGGTAGCCCAAAAAAAATAGCATGTTATAGAATTAAATTTAGGGTTTTATATTTCTCATTCAACATGATAAATGAATTTTCATGTTGTAGAGACAAAAAACATGTGGGACCCGTATGTTAGAAAAAATTATGTCTAGGACCCACGTTGGCACGAAAATCGAAGAGTGTGTAGGAAAATTCAAATTCTCATGTTAAATGAGAATTATAAAACCCTTAAATTTATGAATGTTATTATTTAGTTTTTAAAGCTATAAAATTAAATTTAGAAAACGCATATATGACCTCCTATAACAGGGGTGCATCAGTGTTAGCACATATGTATAGGGAGATGTATCAGGAAACCAACCCAACCGCCAAGGAAATGGATGGTTGCACGACCTTTTGCAAATATGGGCACGAGTCAGATTCCTACCCTTTGGAGTGGTTATACAACCTGAGTTAGATGTAAATGATCATTATTGCATAAGGTATGATTATTTCATATTTTTAACTTGTAAAGATTGCAATGCATATTTATTTAATTGTATTATATTTTGCTCCTATTTTTTTCTTTAAATTTAACAATTTACAAAGCCGAGTTTGGACAAAAGAATTGATGCACTATAGATCGACATTTGAGACCATGGCCAAAACCGATGTGAAAAATGATTATTTATTTCATTATATGTCTATACTTTAGGTTATTCGATCATTGTTTATTAACTTTGTTGTTTTGTCACAAATCAACTAGCATCCATATGTATATTATAGTTTTCTAGGTGCATTTTTTTCAGATTCAGATGATGTGGAGGAGTGTGACACCACTTATCTCATTCCATATTGTGTCTTAGTTTGTCTTCAGACGGACAAGCACTGATTGGAGCGACATCCGCTGATTGGGGACTAGTTATACACTGAATGCTAGGATTCCATCCTCGAGAATAGGATATATAGGGAAGCTATTTGCAAATGTCCTTCCTAGATCAATGCTACGAACATTGGATTGTGCATAGGACGATCATGTGGCAGAGCTATTCTACACGTGGGCTTATCTATTGCACCTAATTAGTGGATTCTCGTTATGCGATAAGTCGGGAAATAAGGTTGCAGTACGACATTTGCCATTTTTAGGAAGAGATTTCGCATATATGACCTCCTATATCAGGGGTGTAGCAGTGTTAGCACATATGTATAGGGAGATGTGTCAGGAAACCAACCCAACCGCCAAGGAAATGGATGGTTGCACGACCTTATTGCAAATATGGGCACGAGTCAGATTCCCGCCCTTTGGAGTAGTTATACAATCCGAGTCCGATGTAAATGATCATTATTGCATGAGGTATGATTATTTCATATTTTTAACTTGTAAAGATTGCAATACATATTTATTTAACTGTATTATATTTTGCTCCAATTTTTTTCTTCAAATTTAACAATTTATAGAGCCGAGTTCGGACAAAAGAATTGATGCACTATAGATTGACATTTGACACCATGACCAAAACCGATGTAAAAAATGCTTATTTATTTCATTATATGTCCATACTTTAGGTTATTCGACCATTGTTTATTAACTTTGTTGTTTTGTCACAAATCAATTGGCATCCGTATGTACATTATAATTTTTTAGGTGCATTATTTCAGATTCAGATGATGTGGAGGAGTGTGACATCACTTATCTCCTTCCATATTGTGGAAGCTCACCAGCCGGATAGGGACATACATCAGTTTGGGTTGGAACCACCCATCCCAAGTGCCCCTGCTAGACTTGGAGGAGTCCATGATATTACTTTGCGCGATAAATATACAGATAATTGGTTAGTTTAGTTGCAACCATTTTTTGCCAAGTGGGAGACACGAAACATGTGGGTGGTCGTTGAGGAGGATGGAGGACTCGGATACATCTCACCTCACCATGAGTACATGGCATGGTATCGACCTCGCACTAGACGATATATGACTATTAAGGGGGGCCCTCGAGCTGGGCATATGGTGAGTTGCCATCTTTTTTAATTTATTGTATACTACAATACTTTATTGATATTTAGAATTTGGATTGTGTAGGTTGTTACAGCTGAGATGACATGGTGGATAGTGGACATGATGACGCTGCAACAAAGATTGAGATTCAGGTGGTTATTGGCATATCGATTAATATGTTGCTTGAGTATGGTCGGCTGACCTCGCTTGAGTCGGTGGCACCTCCTATACAATTACCAGAGGAACTAGATGAAAGTGTTGAGGTGCGACCCAAGGCCAGGGAAGGTCACAGAATACCTCATCGTCGCACGCACATCCTTGTAGAGACATACAATCTAGATGCATTAGGACCTAGGGCACTGGGGATTTACGGACCACCTAGATATCCCACAGGTGCTTTGTTTCCTTTTGATTGTTTTTCGCATGTACAACCACAACCACACTACAACAACAACCTAGGTCGGAAATATGCCACCTCAGCCTCAGCCTCCACAATCTTTTGGAACTTTTGTTGAAATGTCAATATCAATATTTATAAGTTTGTTGAATTTTTTGTTCTCTTTTTTTTTTTTAGTTTTATTTCAATAATTTTATTTTTAATTTTTCTTGGTAAACATCATATTTATTAATGTTAGGTATGTAGAGAGCTCATGACGGGGAGAGACCATCAACTATGGGTTAAGTGAACAATGATATTAAGTGTGTTTAAACACTACGATCAAACCCAAAACTTTAAGCCACTAGGTGTATGTGTCATTCCACTTATATGATACTCACTCAGTCCATTTCTAACCAATGTAGGACTTCATCTACTCACACTTGTATTCCTCAACAATCAAATAAAAATATATAAATATTTATACTTTAAAATTATTTAAAATATTTTTTTATTTGTTTTATTATATGTTAAGATAATTATTTAAAACAATTGTTTTTTTTAACTCCTTGTCTGACTTTCTTGATGCAAACCAAGCCGGCATCGCATTTAGTTGGGACAGGGAATTTCAAAGATGTTGGCGCCCGTGGCAGGGTATTTGTCTCATGTGTTATATTATGTGTCAGTTGGTTTAATTAATGAAAAGGGCATTATGGTAATTTTGACTATTAAGGGAAGTTATTTAAAAGTAACTGCTGATAGGTGCAGTTATATTAAAAGTGATATGGTCAGTTTTCTGTGAAGCGTATCTGACAGAACAAAAAGTTCCATCTGAGTCTGCCCAGAAAGGTTGTATCAAATCCCTATCAAAGAAGATACAAGAACGGTGAAAGGGTTAAGGCTTAGAGAAAGTATTCCACCATCAAAGTTCTTCCGCACTAATGGAGAAAGGTACACTTTATGTGAAACTCATAAATTCTGAAGATCCCCTTTCATGTTCTTGAATGTTTATTGTTGAACATGAATTAATGATTAAATGCTTACATGTGGTATCAGAGCCATGTTTAAGAATTTGTGTTTTTCCATAAATTATTAGGAATAAATTTCTGGTTCATGAAAAGTTAGGGTTTTGAAAATAAAAATATTAAAGGCAACCGAGACAAAGCATTTTTTAAAAAACTTCGGTTTTCGTGATTCATGGCACTTTATTGAAAAGCATTTGAAGCATTTGAAGTTATTGCCATGAAAGGCACTTTCCTGATTCATGTCACTTATGGACAAAGCATTTAAAAGATTTGCCATGAAAAGAGTCAACGTGCATTAATGTTGGATTTCATAACAAGCATTTGAAATCAATTAAGAAAGCATCCTGATGAATTTTGCTTCTCGGTTTTTTCGCGTTCATGGACGTCACTGTGCGTCGGAAAAATTGGATATTGAATGGATAAAGAATTGCACTTTTGGAAACTTGAAAGAAAATAATGGACACTGTGCGTTCATTTTTTTTTTTTTCATGAAAGTAACAAAAGTTGCAATATTCAAGGTTCACAGTTTCATCATATTTACGGTTTTGTGTTCATATTTATAAAGTTGTATGATGATATATATTCTTCATTTGTAAAAGTATGTCACTATCTCAATTTTTCTTTTTACCGTAAATGATTATGTAATATGGTTGGATTAAAATTAAATGTGAAAATTTAATCCTATTATTGTTTATGAAATATTAAAGTTTTTTGAAATTAATTATGGTAGATTTGTTAGTCACCAAAGTGGCCAAATCTTGAAGAGTTATTTTAATTTCAAATATTATGATTTTATTTCAATTACCATGACTGTGATGCTATGAATAGTATGAAATAATTTTCTGGTTGTGGTATATTGAAGTTCATTATTATAGAACAGTTGGGGATCAACCCAAAGGTTGGTTATTTGTTTTATAAAATGAACATGGATGTTGGTATTGTTGGCATATTTCCTCATATTTGGACATCCAAAGATGACAAATATTTATGATAGGGGTATGCATCATTGCCAAATTATGTGAAATTTATATAGCATCATTACAGTTAATGTTGTATGTTAATGGATCCCCAAAGGTGAACATTGATATGCATTGAAGTTAGTATGTTTGAATCTGTGAAGTATGTTAGTATGTGACATGTATGACTCAAAGCATTAATATTTTAAATATTATTCCTTGCAGTACCTGTTGCCACACATTCCATGTTCTCAACTGTTGCAGTTTTTAATGGGCTGAACTTCTCTGAATGGAAAGAGCAAATCAATTTTTACCTTGGGGTAATGGATATGGATTTGGCTCTTAGAGAAGAGGAACCTGGTGCTATTACTCCTGAAAGCACTGAGGATGAAAGAAACCATTTTAAGAACTGGGAAAGATCCAACAGATTAAGTTTGATGTACATGAAAATGAGCATAGCAAGCAACATTAAGTCAGCTCTTCCACAAACTGAAAGTGCCATTGAAATGATGAAACTTGTGGAAGAGCGCTCCCAAACTGCTGATAAGTCTCTTGCTGGGACACTTATGAGTACACTGACCACCATGAAGTTTGATGGTTCGCGTACTATGCATGAGCATGTTATTGAAATGACAAGTATTGCGGCAAAATTAAAAGCATTGGGAATGGATGTGGATGAGAACTTCCTGGTGCAGTTCGTATTGAACTCATTACCGTCTGAGTATGGTCCTTTCCAAATGAACTATAATACCATGAAAGACAAATGGAATGTGCATGAATTGCACAGTATGTTAGTTCAGGAGGAAACCAGACTTAAGAATCAGGGAGCTCATTCCATCAATTATGTAAAGCATCAAGGAGCTGAAAAGAATAAAGGTAAGAAGCATGAGAAGAAAGGAGGAGGAGGAGGACCCCTTAAAGTTGATGAGGCCTCTTCTTCTAAAATCCACAAAAAGGAAAGTAATGCAAAGATGAGGTGCCATTTCTGTAAAAAGGAAGGGCATTTCAAAAGGGATTGCCTGAAACGTAAGGCTTGGTTCGAAAAGAAAGGTAAGCCTAGTGCTTATGTATGTTATGAATCAAACCTGGCTGAAGTTCCTTATAATACTTGGTGGATTGATTCTGGTTGTACTACTCATGTTTCTAATACAATGCAGGGATTCCTTATGACCCAAACCACAAGACCAAATGAAAAGTTTGTCTTTATGGGCAATAGAGTGAAAGTTCCGGTGGAAGCTGTTGGGACTTACCGTTTAATTCTCGACAGTGGATATCATTTGGATTTATGTGAAACTCTTTATGTACCTAGTATATCTAGAAATTTAGTTTCAATTTCCAAACTTGATGTTGCTGGTTACTCTTTTAAATTTGGTAGTGGTAGTTTCAGTTTGTACAAGCACAATCATTTGATTGGTAATGGTACTTTATGTGATGGATTATATAAATTATGTCTTGATAATCTTTATGCTGAAACGCTTATGACTCTGCACCATAATGTTGGTACTAAACGTACCTTAATTAATGAGTGTTCCGCTTACTTGTGGCACAAACGTTTGGGACACATTTCCAAAGAAAGGATGAAAAGATTGGTAAATAATGAAATCCTTCCGGATTTAGACTTTACTGATTTAAATGTTTGTGTGGATTGTATTAAAGGAAAACAAACAAAACACACAAAGAAAGGAGCCACAAGGAGCACTCAGCTTCTTGAAATTATACACACTGATATATGTGGTCCGTTTGATGTTAATGCCTTCAATAAAGAAAAATATTTTATCACTTTCATTGATGATTATTCACGTTATGGTTATGTCTATTTGCTGCATGATAAGTCTCAAGCTGCAAATGCTTTGGAGATTTATATTAATGAAGTTGAAAGGCAATTAGACAGAAAGGTGAAGATTGTCAGGTCTGATAGGGGTGGTGAATATTATGGAAGGTATGATGAAAGTGGACAACATCCGGGCCCATTTGCTAAATTTCTGGAAAAGCGTGGTATTTGTGCTCAATACACAATGCCCGGTACACCGCAACAGAATGGTGTATCTGAAAGGCGTAATAGGACCTTACTGGATATGGTTAGGAGTATGTTAAGTAATTCTTCTTTACCCGTTTCATTGTGGACTTATGCTCTAAAAACTGCCATGTATGTATTGAATAGGGTTCCTAGTAAGTCAGTTCCAAAGACTCCTTTTGAACTTTGGACTGGAAGGAAACCTAGTATAAGACACCTGCATGTTTGGGGTTGTCAGGCAGAAATTAGATACTACAATCCGCAAGAAAAGAAACTGGATGCAAGGACAATCAGTGGTTATTTCATTGGTTATCCAGAAAAATCGAAAGGGTATAGATTTTACTGTCCTTATCATACTACAAGGATTATTGAATCTGGAAATGCAAGGTTCATTGAGAATGGTGAAGTTAGTGGGAGTGAAACACCACGTAAAGTGGATATTCATGAAGTGAGAATACAAGTTCCATTGACTTGTAGCTCTAGTAAAGTTATTGTTCCTTATGCTATTGAACCAATCAATAATAATGAAGGACAAGTTAATGATCCCACTACTCATGAAGAAATCATTGTTAATGAACCGAATGAACCCATAGTAGAAGAACCACAACAGATAGCATTAAGAAGATCTCAAAGAGAAAAGAGACCTGCTATTTCTAATGATTATGTGGTATATCTACAAGAGTCTGATTTTGACATGGGTATTCAGGATGATCCAGTAACGTTTTCACAAGCCATGAATGGAGAAAATGGTGATAAATGGTTAGATGCTATGAAAGATGAGTTGAAATCTATGGAACAGAACAAGGTTTGGGATCTTGTTGAGTTACCAGAAGGGTGTAAGAGAGTTGGTTGTAAATGGGTCTTTAAGACCAAACGTGACTCTCATGGTAACTTAGAACGTTACAAGGCCAGACTTGTTGCAAAGGGATTCACTCAGAAAGATGGCATTGACTATAAAGAAACTTTTTCACCAGTTTCAAAGAAGGATTCTTTAAGAATTATTATGGCATTGGTGGCTCATTATGATCTAGAGTTACACCAAATGGATGTGAAAACTGCCTTTCTAAATGGAAATTTAGATGAAGATGTGTACATGGACCAACCAATGGGGTTCATAGAAAAGGGTAAAGAGCACATGGTGTGCAAACTTAAGAAGTCAATATACGGACTTAAACAAGCTTCACGGCAATGGTACCTTAAGTTTAATGATACTGTTGTTTCCTTTGGATTTAAAGAAAACATTGTTGATCGATGTATATATCTGAAGATCAGTGGGAGCAAGTTTATATTATTGATTCTGTATGTTGATGATATTTTGCTGGCAACTAATGATCTTGGTCTTTTAAATGAGACTAAGAAGTTTCTCTCTAGTAACTTTGAAATGAAAGATATGGGCGAGGCAGCTTATGTGATAGGAATAGAAATATTCCGTGATAGATCACAAGGACTGTTAGGTTTGTCTCAGAAAGCATATATTAATAGAGTTCTAGAGAGATTCAGAATGGAAAACTGCTCATCATCTCCAGTTCCAATTCAGAAAGGAGATAAATTTAGTCTCATGCAATGTCCTAAAAGTGAATTGGAACGAAAAGAAATGGATGCAATTCCGTATGCATCATTAGTTGGGAGTTTAATGTATGCTCAGACTTGTACGAGACCAGATATTAGCTTTGCAGTTGGGATGTTGGGTAGATACCAAAGTAATCCCGGTATGGATCATTGGAAAGCTGCAAAGAAAGTTCTGAGATATTTGCAAGGAACTAAAGGTCACATGCTTACTTATAGAAGGTCTAACAACCTTGAAGTGATTGGATACACAGATTCAGATTTTGCAGGATGCGTAGACACAAGAAAGTCTACATGTGGTTACCTGTATCTTTTAGCTGAAGGAGCTATATCATGGAAAAGTGCGAAGCAGACTGTAATAGCTGCGTCCACTATGGAAGCTGAATTTGTGGCATGCTTTGAAGCCACAATTCAGGCTAAATGGCTACGGAACTTTATTTCAGGGCTTGAATTGGTCGACAATATTGAAAAGCCGCTGAAAATTTATTGTGATAATTCCGCAGCAGTCTTCTTTTCTAAAAACGACAAGTATTCCAAAGGTGCTAAACATATGGAATTAAAGTACTTTGCCGTTAAAGAAGAGGTTCAGAAACAAAGAGTGTCTATAGAGCATATTAGCACCGATCTTATGATAGCTGATCCCTTGACGAAGGGATTACCGCCCAAGACATTTACTGGTCATGTATGTAGAATGGGCATTATGTCAGCTAATGAATGATGACAATTATTGTTATGTATTAAGTATTGACACTCTGAGCTCATTGATGAATATATGTTTCTGTTATTGTCTTATTTTCAATTTATGAATGCATGCAAGTATATGTGATGATATTGAAAATGTTTATGGTCCGTTATGAAGACATTATTGTTGGACATAATGTATACTTCCTATTAAAGTATCATGTTAGGAAGAAGAGTCAATATAGTGGTACATGGAAGGGACTATGCCGACTTGATAGCATACAACCGCCATGACTCTTGTTGATTTTATTTCTAATAATGAATTATGATGAGGTCAATGTATAGAACCTTTAGCCTAGTAAATGCGCATTATAATGAATGTT